>JACCGJ010017918.1:0-34756 GCA_013407085.1 Atriophallophorus winterbourni
TCTAGGTTTTGATACCTTTAGTTTGCGGCCAGGCCAATGTTTTTCCTGTCAAACGCCTCTGGCTTCTATCTAGTCGTTCGAGGAACCACAAAGTCTGTTGGGTTTCAGATTACTCAATCAAACCTATAAAATAATAATAGCAAGTTCTAGGATTCGGTTCAGTTCCGGTGGAATTTAATTTTGCTCGGTGTCAGTTGTGCGTGACAGAAGTGCTGCTTAGTATCATATAGGGGATAAGATCCCACGGTCTATGAAACGCTCCCATATGGCGCGCGTCTAAACTAGACTCTGACAATCTGACTGGCGTCTTAAAATCAGTTTGTTTCGGGCAGATGGAGCTCGTTTGCCCGGGAGCGTAGTCCATCTAGGGGAAGGATAACCCTGATTTTAAACCTCCGCTGCCTTGCGGGTTACCGATCGCTGGAAAGGCTCAGGCGAAAACTCAGGAAAAATTCGGAGCAGAGTCCCGTAGGCGGGTAGTTGGTGCACCTCACCTCTTTCTGACAACTCCCTGCTGCCTTGCAGGTCGCACTTGGTTGTGCAAAGGCTAGAGAAGCTGATTCGAACAAAGGCCGAGCGTCGCTGGTGACGCCGATTTGTACCTAAATTCCCAAGACTCTTCATGACTCACGGGTCAATCCGTGAAATCAACGAAGCCGGCTTATCTTCCAGTAGGAGATAGTTCCACAAAATTCAAAGTAAGTACATAGTTTCCCTTACACGATAAGACGTACATATTTTTTCCGTGTTTAACGGCACCTAGTTTCCTTGGGGTTGTCGCTTTGAGCAATTTCTGTCTGTATACCGCTGGAGCTCGTGTCTCTTACGCATATGTCTTTCGCGCCACGTCCAATCCTTTGCGTCCTGAACTATTTTCCATGATTTACAAGGTGCCCATGCTGATGCGTGTGTAACACATCTTTAGAATTTCATCTCAGCTCAGTTTTCACGATCTCTCGTTTTTTCGCGATAATGTAAAAACACATGATGCTATTCTCCAGCCTTCTATCCACAACGCCGCGAAAACTCCGCGCATACCTGTCTTGTATGGTGAAATGTTTGTACTAGTAGTCCTTATTACGGAAGTTTTATTAAGCCTGGTTTACTTAAGAGGGATGTTCACTCTATGTGCTTCAATGCTTGATTCCGTTCACTTGATAGCCTACTTCTGAACTCGGGGGTTGTTTGGGTTAACCCTGCGCACGAATGATCTCAAAGTTGTTTGAATTTTGACGTAATCGGTTTCTGATGTATCCACTTTATGAGTTTAGGTGGTTGTGTTGTGGGAAATACTCAAGGAAAGCGTTGCATTACTATTTTATCTTGAGTGCGTGAAAGGAAAGAAAAAGGAAATACTTGTGATAAATCGGTTTTGACATTTTTCGGTAACGCGTCGCTTCTGATACAGAAATTATGTCCGTAAAAACAGGGTTTTAGATTAAATTGCGTTTAACTGACCAATCCTTTGTTGCTTTGTAAATCACAGGTCATCCAAAGCACTGAGGTTGTTAATGTAGGCAGGCGAGATCCCTACATACTGTTTGATAGAATGTGCTATCAACTTCTACACACCGATTAGCTGGCTTGCTTAATCCGTGTGCACACTTGGTGGCATGCACATTTCTGTTTATCCACTACTGAACCGGACGCCAAGTTTCGGGGATATTCACATCCATCCATCCCTTTTGACCACATTTTAACCAGCCTTTGTTATTTCTGCCGCCTCAGCGTGAATTCTTTTCTTGCAAGGTTTTACCTCCACCTTATCACATGCATATTATCAACATCCACCCTATGACGTGCTCACAACATGTTCAGCTAGGATCAAATCCAAGATCACTGGAATTACGAAATTCTTTTTAATTTGCTTTCTGTGTTCGGTCATCCTAGTACTAAATTATCCGGATGTTTGTCCATTATAAATTCCCGCTTGCAGTTGATTTTATAAACACAGTTTGTCGCACAGTCTGAAAATGTCTTATTCTTCAGATGCGTTAATTATAACCGGAGCGTTCTGTCCATCTTATGTGCTACTCGTAAAACTAACGTCATTGACGATTCTGCCTGATAATTCAGGCGTGTATTTGACATACGGTATAGAAACGGTAGCCGGTCAAGCGTTTTCCATTTTCGGTGATGGATATTTTACTCGGTTCAATTGGCGTTTAATTTACTCTTAAAGTAACCATGAACTGCAACTCGATGACTAACTTCTTGATGAGCATCACTACTTACTTGCCATCTCGAAACGATAAGCCGTGGTTCTTGTCCTACTGTTCTACTTTCGCACAAGATAGTGAAAGAACAAACTTGGCCGTTCATTGGATCCAATTTCCTTCGTAATCTCAATTTAGGGATCCAAGTTATAGTGACTGTTGAATGCCTATAATCTGCTTTTTAATGACAATTATGCAACCGATATAGCGGTGCGATATATTCGAGTTTACAGGTTTATTTTTTTGAAAGCAATCTCTTCAACATGCATCGCACTCGCATGGCAGAAGTTTGATTTTCTTTCATCCAATCGCAGTTATTTGGTTTTCTCGTGTTCATTCGCTCTTTCTGCTTCCAACCTTCAATCGAGTGGAATCATCACTTCCATTTGTTATCGAAAGCTTAACTTTGCAGTTACGTTTGCAATGCTCTTTTCCATTTTCAATACCAAAGTTACATTTAGTGACTCTCGCGTATTTGTTCCAACTATGCCTACGTGAAACCATTTCGAACACGAAATTGATGCAGCAGCTGTTCTGGCCAACTTACCCAGCGATCGTAGAGGTTTTTTGACCATTCGAAATCTGGCGTTACACCTACACATGTTATTAAACTTTAATAAATGATTGCGTGTTCCATTTATGAGAAATCTTTTCTTCCGAATACCAAGTACTGTAGACCGTTAGTCTTATGGTTTCAGACGCCTTTAGTGATATTTCATTAGCTACTTCTGTGGAGATTCCACATTCTCCATCTCTTTTGGATCTCGTGCAAATACATTTATGTGGAGCTTAGTTATGTGGTCGAGCTAAATATCGCCTAACCCCAGACCTTCCGGGCTACCTTCGATACTTCCCGCTTGCTTTTGCCCGTGCATGGTAACAAGAAATCCATCGAGACTTATCTGTGGCGGTTCATTACCTATGTGGCTTTACTATCTCTGTTGGCATTGAGCGAGAAAACCCACGCTGTGCTAATGCTGTGTTCGAGTACTCTCATGGCGGGTCCTAATGATTTGCTGGGGCAATTGGGCAGGAAACTATCATACAAGTTCTCAGTGTACATCTGCACATGTGAACTTCACACGTTGTTGAATTGGCTAAATGACGAACTAACAAACCGCTTTGCCCGGGTACGTGTTGACGGTGAATTATCAAAACAAATTGCAGCAACTAGCGAAGTTCCCTAAAGTTCATGTCTTGGTCTCATCCTCTTTCTGATCTACGTCAATGAAATACCGGAACTCGTTCGCTTTAACATATCGTTATTCGCGGACGACATAAAAATATGGAGTTGCATCCGTAGCCTAGAAAACTGCTTGCTATTACAGAAATATGTCGATACGCCTCACACTTGGTCGTTGAAGAACAAACTAACTTTTAACTTTAACAACGGCAGACTCGTGAATATGAGAATGCAAGTAGATTCCACATGCCATATAGGCTCACATGTCCTTAAAAATACAGTGAAGAAAAAGCTCAGTGTGTGTGGATATGCTCAAGCTTAAAACCCTCGCTTCAAACTAACACTGCCTCTACAAAAGCATCACTTGTCTTGAATCTACTCAAACGGGTATTTGGGAAATTTTCGCCAAGAATCTTTCCATGGATCATAAATACATACGTGAGACCAGTCATGGTCTCCGTAGCTCAAGAATGATGCAAAACTTATGCAGCAAATATATCCGAAACAAGCCTTACGAAGAAAGGATAGCTCACCTGAATCTGTTCCCTACCGACGAATCAGAGGAGACCTTATCCTACTTTACAAAATATTCCATTCCCACAAAAATTATCGAACCTATAAATATATGCTGGTGGTACCCCATTCCCGCTTGAACTGTAGAAGGTATTTTTATTCTGTACTTACTTTACTTTACTTTAGTGCGACTATCTCCTCCTGGAGGATGAGTCGGCTTCATTGACATCACGGATTGCAGCCGCCCACGCTCGGCGGTTAGAAGCGAGATCCGCGCAGATTGTAAGCCAGGTCCGGTCCCACGTGCGCCATCCGTAAACCGATCGTAGGCCAAGCAGCTCCACGTCCGATCTCACGGTGGCGAGCCAAGTCTTCACTTGTCCTCCGCTACGACAACGCCATTCTGCGCAGGGTGTCGGCGATAGTGTCATCCTGGTTAGTTCAGCGTCCGAGCGTCTCAGGATGTGGCCAAACCATCTCAGTCGGTGTTCCCGCAATATCGAACTCAGGCGAGGGATATCAAAACAACGGTGGCGAACCTCGTCATTCGTTACCCGCTCATCCCATCGAACATTGAGGATGCGTCGGAGACACCAGTGGTCGAAAACCTCTAGTTTCCGCATATCCTCCACCCGCACAGGCCACGTCTCGCATCCATAAGTGAGAACTGGGCGAATCGCCGCTCTGTAGACGCGCAGCTTTGTACGTCGGCTGATTTCTCTACGGCTAAATAGAACCCAACGTAGTCGCGAAAACGCCGTGCGCGCAGCTTGTACACGGGTCGGTATCTCATCCCTGGCTTGGCCTGACGGTAGCACGCACGAACCAAGGTAACGAAAAGTGTTCACCATCTCCAAGTTCTCGCCACCAATCTTGAGAGGCAGATGAGGTCCAGTGGCGGTGGTAAAATACTTAGTTTTGCGCGTGTTGATTCGTAGCCCCAGCATAGAAGCAAATGAGCTGAGGCGTTCCAGGGTCGTCTGAAGCGTTTCAGGATCATCCCCCAAGATTACGATGTCGTCGGCGTACTCCAAATCGGCAATCGAAACGCTCGGACTCAGTATCACACCGGCGTAATCTGAAAGCGCCTGCTTCATTGTCCAATCGATCGCGAAGTTGAATAGCACAGGGGACAAAGGACACCCTTGCCGGACACCAGTCCTAATGGGGAACGTGGAGGACACCATTCCATATGCGCGTACGCGGCTCTGCGTGAATGAATAGTACGCTTGCATCATGCGCACAAGCTTCTCCGGCATACCATCCGCCAGCATCACACTCCACAGCGAATCTCGGTCGACGGAGTCGAAGGCGGCTTCGAAGTCGATGAAACAAGCGGTTGTTGCCTGCTGATAGCGGTAACGATGTTCCAGAATTCGACGCAATGTGAACAGCTGGTCGACGCAGCCCCGACCTCGACGAAAACCGCCTTGGTTGACTCGCGTACGTATATCCCTCTCTTCCGTAAAGCGGCATAAGAGAATCACTGCAAAAACCTTCGCGGCAATGTCGATAAGACTGATGCCACGGTAGTTGTCGCACAATGAGGCATTACCTTTCTTCAAGATGGGGATCAAGAGTGAAGTGCCCCAGTCGCGTGGAAGCTCCTCTAGTTCCCATATCTTACGATACAAATCATGCAGTGGTTCAATCAAAACGGAAGAGCAGGCCTTGTACACCTCAGGGGGGACGCCGTCGCCAGGGGACTTGTTGTTCCTTAGTCGGCCGATGGCTCGGATGATTTCGTCGCGCGTTGGGTGATCGCAGGAAACATTATATGTCTCGCTCGCTACAGCCGTTGGTAGTGCCGTCAGTGGCGCCGGTCGCAAATGCTCAGGCTGAGCCGCTCAAATCGCAAAGTGGGTGTTCGGTTGAATTTCGTCGGCCCGAAGAAATGCGGATCAGGCGGAAGAGTGAGCCAAATTGGCCGCTACTCGAAGCATTCTCCATTTCTTTAGCTAAACATTCCCAATACATGTTGCGATCGTGCCTGGCAGAACGCGTGGCTTGTCGTCTGAGGCTGCGGTGCGCTGACGATCCCGACAATCGCGCTTCGCGAGCTTTGTCAGATAACTTCAGGGTTTCCTCGGATAGCCAGTCTTTCCGTTTACGGGAAGTCATCCCGAGCTCCGCTATTGAGGCTCGTTGTAGCGCTGATTTCAGATGATTCCATTGAGAGTCGACTGAAGCATTGGATTCGTCCGAAACCTCAAAGTTAGTTAGCTCGGAGGCGAGAGAATTGGATAGAGCGAGACACTTTTCACTGTCGTTCAAAGCCGCTGTATTAATTCGTTTAGTGGGACGGGGCCTCGGACGAGAGCTGAGGTGAATTTTGATTCTCGCGCGTAGCAGGACGTGATCTGTACCGCTGGCGTTGCCAGTCTCCGCACCACGATAAGCCCTACAGTCCTCAACAGATGAGTTCCAGCGCGAGCGGACCAAAATATGATCCAGCTGGTGTGCAGTGCGTCCGTCGTTAGAATACCATGTTAACAAGTGTCTCCTAGGATGCTGAAAGCGCGTGTTCGTCACTGTCAGACGGTTAAAGCTGGCGAAATTAAGCATGCGCTCACCATTTTCGCAACGTGTTCCGAGACTGAACTTGCCGATAATCCGCTGTGTAGTAGCGTCCGGTTCGCCTGTACGGGCATTCCAGTCACCAGCAATGATCAGCATGTCGCGCCTAGGGATTTTATCTACGGCCTTTTGTAAATCTTCATAAAATGCATCCTTGGATGCATCGTCGGTGGGCATGGTAGGCGCGTAAACAGACAAAACACTCAGGTTGACCGGTTTTCCACGGAAACGCATAACCAAAATTCGTGGTGAAATGGCTTCCCATAACGTTAGGGCATTTTGAGCCTTCGCATCAAGCGCAATCGCAACGCCGTGTAGCCCGGAGTTGTCAGTGGGTCCACTGTGGTACAACCAGTAGGAGATGTCTCTCCCTGGAATCTTGATACGAATGCAGCCAGTGCCCGGGATTCTTACCTCCGACAAGCAGCCTATACTCACGCCATAGTCGCAGAGACTGCGCATCGTGATGCATTGGCTACCGGGATCGAGGAGCGTTCTGACATTCCAACATGAGATAAACAACGGGGAGCGGGTATTAAGGGACCCAGCTTGCTTACTTTTCACCCCAGCCGCTGGGAGAGCATGAGGCGCGTCGCGTACCGGGAACGCCGTAGCATTAGCGATAGGTTGTAATAGTTCGTAATTCATGAAGTGTCTTGGGAATTTGGATACAAAGCAGCGTCCCCAGCACCACTCGGCGTTTGTTCGAGTTAACTTCTCTAGCCTTTGCACAACCAAGTGCGACCTGCAAGGCAGCAGGGAGTTGACAGAAAGAGGTGGTGTGCACCAACTAACCGTCTACGAGACTCTGCTCCAGATTTTTCTTCGAAGCCTTTCCCGCGATTGGGTATCCCGCAAGGCAGCGGAGGTTTAAAATCAGGGTTTTCCTTCCCCTAGATGAAATGCCTTCCTAGGCTAACGAGCTCCATCTACCCGAAGCAAACTGGTTTTCAGGCGCCAGTCACTCGCTGCACTGCACTCCAAAGAAGGCAAACACATTCCAAACGAAGGCACAATATCAGCTCACTTTTTCAGCATAATCGGTATGTATGGTATGAAAGCACAAGCCTGGTCCAGGCAAAGTGCCGCACAGCCAGAGACTGCACGTGGTCTAAGATTCTGTCAGGTTGCCCAGGCCTAGACAGATATGAGAATGCAAAGAACAGGAAATGGTAGTGAGACTACAGTTTGTTTCAGCATACAGCTTACTACCCCTGGCCAATCAATTTAGCATAATCGGTGCTTGTGTGCTGGGATTTTAAAAGC
This sequence comes from Atriophallophorus winterbourni, assembly GCA_013407085.1. NCBI lineage: Eukaryota > Metazoa > Platyhelminthes > Trematoda > Plagiorchiida > Microphallidae > Atriophallophorus > Atriophallophorus winterbourni. The sequence continues at coordinate 7,756 of JACCGJ010017918.1, forward strand.
AGGAAGATATCATCGGTATAGTCTAAATCGGGAGGCTTACCACCTGGCAGAATATAAACTTTGAAAGTTGAATGTTCTTCACCGCATATTTCAATAATTGCATCCAGTATAAATTGAATGAAAATAAGAAATTTGAAAGCTCCATCGGATACTACTTGTGATGAAATCTTTTCGAGAAAATCTGTTGTAAACACTGAGCCATTTAGCGCCGGTAACATAAAGTGCTCGCAGGTAACACCATGCTAAATCGAGTTACAACCGGTGCTGAGCTGCATGAGGAAGTAAGTGGAAGTGCCGCTGCCATTCCCCATTTCCCTTTCTTGTGGCACAGGTGTGCAATTATGCAATTCTATTGTACTGTGCGGCTAACACCGTGCTAAATTGATTTGCTACCGGTGGTGAGCTGCATTCGGATACACGCTTGAGTTTCACTGTCATTTTTATTTTCATTCTCTATCTATCTAGGCCTGGGCAACCTGGCAGTATCTTAGCCCACGTGCAGTCTCTGACTGCGCGGTACTTTGCCTGTGATTTCATACATACATACATACTCCCTTTATTATATCTGTCTAGGATGTGCAATCGTACAATACTCCGCAGCTTGTGCTTTCAAACCATACATATACCAGCTAACACCGTGCTAAATTGATTTACCACTGCTACTGAGCTGCATGCGAAAACATGCTAGAGTCTCACTGCCATTTCTATTGCTATTTTCCTTGCTCATGCCAATCTAGGCCTGGGCAACCTGACAGTATCTTAGCCCTCCTGCAGTCCATGTCTGTGCTGCACTTTGCCTGGATCATGCTTGTGATTTCATCCATCCTTTAATCCATACATATACCATTCAATTCATCGCTTTTACTGAACCTTCAGGGAATTCAATTTATGTTATCGGGTATTTTCTTCAGATTTCAAATATCATATAGTACAACATTAACAGCAGAATTTATTTGTTTTTTGTGTGACGGATTTGTTCGATTTTCCCTTTCAGCCCATTTCGGTTAAGTTTCGCCGGCTTGATGGCTGACCGGAAAGCTGAACTAGAACGAAAAAAGGCGAAACTTTTAGCGCTCCGTGAAAGCAAAAGACTTCGCGAAGGCTCGAAACAATCGATCAAAGAAACTGGCAGTGCTCATGATATCAGCACTATAGGTCAACATGTGGGCCTGCGTCAGACCACTGAAGACTTGTTAAAAGATCTTGGCTTGCCTGCCACTCTTCAAAATGCTTCCGCTCCCACTTCACAACCACAACAGAACTCTACAGCATTGGAGTATGTTTATTGTAAAGTTTTATTTCATCAATTTTATTGTTTACCCATTACACGTAGATGTTGAAATATCAACTACCGGGACCAAACTTCTGCCTGGTTGCGCAAGTGCTTAACCGTAAAATGTACTACCTTCATCATCAAGGAAAACTTTGCTTCGATATTAGGTTCTGGTGAATAATTGCAATACAATCATGGTAAAGTTGCGTATGTATTATCACCGGGGTTGTTAGTGTAAGAGCTTCTTAACTGCTTGTCATTATGGTTACCATCTTCTTACAATCCGACCGTTTAATTTTGCAGTATCTTCATTTCACTGCTTTTTAATCATTACGTATAATTTTAACCACACGTTTGACGAAGCGGTAAACGTTTGACAACCTAAATGTTGTACTGTACTGTTTGAACTTTCGCTGTGCTAATAGTTTATCGCCGGATGATATAGCTTCTTACTTTGAGATTTTCGTGAAACATTTGAAAAAATACCTGTTCTTTCTCTTTTGAGCTGATTCGTACTGCAAAATGCTTTACTTTATTTGAAGGGATTTTTTAATACACGAGGGTAATTGCTGCTTCAAAGTTTGATCCGTGTGCATACTCTTTCTGCAATAACTAGACTCAAGGTTTATCGCGTTCGTTTTTCTACAGGGAAGCTTAACCATTTGAAGCCTTTTTAACGATTAACCACAAGGTTCAGATGTGTAAAATCAGATGGACACATGATGGCTTGCTACAACAGTAAAACAATCCATGATATTTCTAATTGTGCATCACAGATATCTTGATTCGTTGCTCTTCTCGAAGAACACACAATTAATCAGTAAGCCACTAAGTTAAGTATAATAGTACCACCACCAGGGATGGTTTTAAATCATATCTTACAAATTTATCATCCAATGTTACATATAACCGCGTCGGCATTAATCGCCATGTTATAATCTTGTTTTTGCAGCCAATTTTCAGGAAGTTCGCTTGATGATCTCATCTAATCTGATGAGCAAACGTCCAGAACAACATTAAACATGAAGGACTAAATCACTTTAAATTCTAGCTTGTAAGCCTGGCTGTGATAAAAACGTGTTATAATTCAATGATTTGCATCGACGAAACCGGAATTTTCTTTGCTTACAGTGTCGCTCTACATTGGTTTTGCTGTGCTGACGTTTCGTTGAATTTTCAGTGTCCAGCTTACGACAACTCTTACCAATACAGTTTCATACCGATCGAGGCTAAACTTTCATAGATTTTTTGCGGTTATGCTTTCGGAGTTGTTGATTTGATCACATATTGATCCGGTTTCTAACTTCAAACCTCACTATTTATTCCATGTGTCTACCTATGGTTGACTTGAATGTAATCTTCGATTATTTGTCCAATTTACGTCCAGAAGCGTTAGCGTACCATCAGCCTCTGACTCCTCGATGTATTGGAGTCCAGCAAAGGCAGTGTCATGTGTTTTGTATTTCCTGTACGTTTATTATTTTCTCGCTAGTGTCACAGTCCTGGGATTTTGGTCGTATTAATCGAATAAAACGAGAGCTTCGACCTTCTGGCTGTAGATTGATCTTCCATGCGATCCGGTTGCTGGCTTCAGATACTTAAACGTTCAAATCAAAGCATATCAAAAAGATGGATCGATTTGCTGCAGTAAACTTTGATGTGTTGACCGATCTGCTTTTGTTGGTATCTTCCCCAACCAGCAGCAAAATTTACTCTGTCTTCTTTCCATCGAGGTGAAAACCTAAGTTGTCTCAAAGGAAAAACTCAACTCATCTTCTCCGGTATTCCCGTCCTCGATCATTTCCACCGTGTACTTAATTCTAGTGTTTTAGACATTGGCTTGAGTAATCTCCTTCTCAAGCGACATCGCGCTACATTGATTGCCGCTGGTAATGTGATGTACCCAAGAACTCGACGCGATTTCACTGTCTAAGCATGGACAAATTACACTGCTTGGCATTGCTCAGTTAAAGACTCGTGATTCAATTTATACGATATTCCTTATTGTTTTTTATGAAACTGTTGATTATTTGCTTTCTCACCGAAAATTCTGTTTCGCCCTTCACAGTCATCATGTCCACGTATCAAAGCGCAAAAACCTACAACTATCCCCGATTACAGAATCTTCCATTCCTCCTCCACCGTCGATACTTTACTGTAAGGAGACGCAAACTTTGGAGCCAGTGGATGAAGGAGATCGTAAGTTGCTTTCTCTCGATCCCGCATTTACTGGAACTCTAATTTGGATTTACTGAACTATATATGCCCCATTTCCTCACCCCAACCAGGTCTAAAATAGGTACCCACGTTAGCTGTAAAAATAGGCGTGCTAGCGTGTTTGTCTGTCCAACAGACTAAATCCGATCAGCGGTACAGATTCGTGTTAAAGAAATTGGCTACAAACTCCGCCCTATTGGGCTACAGCTGCTTGATAAAAAAATAGAAGCCATGGGGAAACAATTAAGGATTCAAAGAAAGCGTATATAGACATTTTGAAGGATGCATGAGATACACTTCCGAGACATGAATTTCGCGTGGATGGATTATGAATGCCACATACATATTTCGTAAAACCATCACAATAGTGATCACGCTAAATGAGCTTCCCCAATACCAATCACGGATTCGCATATCCGTCCGGATTGAGCCTGGATCCGATGATATCACGGACTGTGAGCAAGCGAATTGTATGAAATCGCATGCTTGGGTCAAGCTAAGTGCCACATTGAAGGCTGGATGAGCTATTTCCAGGTTGTTTAAACCTGGCGGGAAAATTGAGAAAAGTTTTACTATACCACAGCTCCGTATTCTTAGATGTATTTCGGTACTCATACCGCTTCCTTCTACTGCGAGCTAGTGCATCATTCCGCCAAAAGGACGCATTTGTATATAATCGTGGTGCTACCACGATCTTCGAATTTCCGGCTTATCTAGAAAAGTAGAAACAATCATCTTGGAGCTTCATCGGGTTTCGTTTACCTCGTCACCGTGCTAACCCAATTGACTGCAAGGGCTGATTCACCGTCCTTTCCTTCGTTCATTCTTGCCAGAGATACCCAAGGACTATTACGGTAAGCTGGCATTGCATGCCGCTCGATGGCGCTTACCTTTTGTGCTGTTGTAACCCTGTTGTATCGATTCGTTCAACTCAGTGACTCGTGTAATCTACCCCCCTCCATTGCTGCATGCTGTTCCCATTATAACTTACTGCATTGTTATACGTCTCGTTTCATAACCAACGTCATACATCCGGTGCACTTGCGAAAATAATACAGCTTGTTGGTTTTGTCTAACACATCTTTTGTATCTAATTCGCTATTCTACGATGCGCGAACCATAATATATCCCATTGTTATACTCTTGCTCACAATCTGCATGCAGTCTATTTTTTAAACTCCGCTTTTCGTGTTTGTAATTACTTTGTCTCGAGTTTGTCCTCTTTGCCTTGATATTAAGTCTCAAGTTTACCGTTTATAACAGGAGACCGAGTTTATAGGTAACTGGTTTATTCGCAGTGCGTGCTGAGGTGCCATCAGCAAAATTAGGCCATGCTTAATTAATTTGTCACCGGAACTGAACCGCATATGTAAACACGCTGGTGTGTAACTTCCGTTTTCCTGTCCCTATATCTGCTTAGGCTTGGGTAGCCTGATAGTATGTCAACCTATTTGTAGTTTATGGTTGTGCTACACTTTGCCTAAATTCAAAATTGTGATCTATTACAAACATACACCCCAGTCTAGGTCTAGGCCTGGGCAACCTGACAGTATCTTAGCCCACGTGCAGTCTCTGACTGTGCGGCACTTTGCCTGGATCAGTCTTGTGCTTTCATACCATTATACCATACCATACACCCAGCTGTGCATAGAATGGTGGGCTACTGTTAATGGGATACATATCAATGCACCCGGTCAATCGGATTCCCAAATATTCAACCAGCTGAATGTGGTTCAAAATATGGCCTCGACAGTCTTCTTAACCAGTCGTGAGAAAACAGCATAAACCGACCCCCCTTGCCGAAAGATTGGAAGTATTTTAAACAAACCGTGGATATTCATATATGAAAGCGAATTTCGGCCGTAGTCGAAAAATAGCACAGGAAACTTTTCATGTTTGTACTAATGACAAAATTGAATCGGCACGGAAGAGTCCAGCTCTCTGATCTTACCATGTTTGCTGATGGTGAATAGCGGTGTTAGGTTGCTGTGGCTCATTACTCTCCTCTTCCTGATACTCTAAATTCCCTCAAAATAGCGATAAACGTGATGTGGTTAACCAAGGCGAATGTGGGTTAAAATTAAATACACGACCGTATTCGGTCACTTATACATATGTCGGTGATCTAGTATCTGAAGCAATACTACTATGCGGTCCATATTCATGCTTTAGTCCAAAGGAAGCAGACCTTTCGTGTTAACCGTCTTCCTGAATCAATTTGTGAAGTCAAGGACTGCACGTGGGCTAATATACTGTCAGGTTGCCCAGGCCTAGACAGGAAGATATGTAGATGGTGAATTGCCGATCACCCGAAAGTGTCATGTTCCATCAGACGGTTCGTGTTTAGCAAAACGGGAGCGTGATTCTAACATTACGCTATCCGATTGATCTCAGATGTAATTGAATTTCTTCGACTTGGGTAACATGTTATTCTCTAAACTCACAAAGCCTATGTTCGAACCATGCTATTGACGACATATCATATCACTGTGATTGATCTGTACAAGCACAGAAATCGATCAACCGTTGGTCGCCTCATGGATTTATCGACCCTACGAGTATTCCTGTAGACATACGCATGCACACCGGTGAGTACGTGTGTGTGTGTCTATGTGCGGACTAATCTTCTGATCATCGGCTGACCATGTATTATTATGTTGCGCGAAAACGACATGTGCTCAAGCAATCGATTCAGGTTTTGTGCCACCTCGAGCGAAATTTTGAATGGTAACACTTTCTCTTTGTTGCCACGGCAACGATCTTTTCTTATTCCATCAATGTGTTGAAAGCATTTGGTGATACTTTGCATGTCGGAGGAAGAGTATTCATTTAACAACAGGAAACAACAGGATTGATTGGCCATCGGTGGTGAGCTGCATGGTGAAACAGGCTGGAGTCTCACTACCATTTCTATTTTCTTTCTCATCTGTATAGGTCTGGGCAACCTGACAGTATCTTAGCCCACGTGCAGTCTCTGACTGTGCTGCGGCACTTTGTCTGGATCAGGCTTGTGCGTACATTCATTCATTTAACTCTGAACACCGTTACGAATGATCTTTGAGCTGTAAATACTTGCTTGTGGAATAAGGGTTTTGGACTGCCTGATTTACCGGCGTGCCTAATTCACGTGAAACTGCACCTCATCGGTAATAAATTTAATTCCATGTTCGATTCATAATTGAGCCTAATTGTAATTTTGCTCAATTCACCATCTCTATTGCTAAAACCTTGAGCTTACTATCGAGCAAACGAAACAAGTCGATTTGAAGCGTTTCACGGATTGACATAGAACCCCGTAAATAGTTGTTCCCGTTTAATTCAGCGCTAGTTTGAGTTTCAACCAAGTTTCACCGCATTTTTACCTGTTCATGGAGACGTAAGATCGTGCCGCAATGTGCTCCATCGTGACCCTACTCAATCCCTGCATCCACTAATTACGTTGAGACTGCTCAAAGGTGGAATCAGCACATGATTGTTGGACTTCGAAAATCGTTCGAAGCGATTGATGATTGCAATGCTTTTCCCTAGCTGTCGTTTGATATGCCGTGGCTGTATTATGACTAAAAGGGACGATTTTCATATTTCAAACCCGTGATAGGGATAGTTATAACGGTTGAATTACACTTCGCCATCCTTCTTACACATCTCAAGGCGATCGAATAGAATAATGCGGCTAACATCGTGCTAAATTGATTGGCCAACGGTAGTGAGCTGCATGCTGAAACACGCTGAAGTCTCACTACCATCTTTATTTCTACCCCCCATATCTGTCTAGGCTTGGGCAACCTGACAGTATCCTAGCCCACGTGCAGTCTCTGACTGTGCGGCACTTTGCCTGGATTAGGCTTGTGCTTTCATACATCATACATACATGTTTTAAATGCGACCGTTTTATCAGAGCATTCGTTTGAATCACAATCTGCAGTAGCTTTGAATACATTTGTGATAAAAATGCTTGTGTGGGCGTTCCGTACCACTAACTATCGATGTATCTGCTCTTATTTTATGTTTAGTCACAATTACCGAAGGGCTATATACCCCCGCACGCAGAGATTAGACAACATCTAATGAAGTGCTAATCACAGCTTTTTGCTTGCACTAGCAACATCATGTAGCATTCGTTATTCTATTATCCTCTATCCGTCAGTTTCTAGGGTACTTGGCAGTATCTCTCTCCGCGGGGAATCGATGGTGTTGCTACACCTTGCCCGATTCCACATTCGTGGTGACGATGATAACATGGCTGGTAACCCCCCTTGCAGCATGAAATTACATGTACTGATACCATACCATATGTCAGTTATTGAACACCATATCTGATATTCCATCATGATGATAGCTCCAGTTGCAAATGTCTATTTATCGTCTTATCAGTTAATCACTCGCAGCGACTAATTAAAATGAAGGAGTTCAATTCGATTGCTATCAGCACGTAAACTACTTTTTTGCAGCGCCTGTCCCTTTCTTAAACATGTGTCGGATAAATCATTTCCTGGGACTTCGCGCTTCCACACACTACTCTGAGCACTGGGTTATCATCTTCTAACTTCAGGGCTTCCGATAGTGATCGATGGCTACGGCTGTACGTCACCCAAACGATCTGAATGGCTGTAACCGAAAACCCCCTTTTGATGTCATCATCAACCATTTGGTGCATTTTCTGACTTACTCTCTCTCTCTCTCTCAATCGATGTGGTGATGTTAACCATCTGATGGTATTTTACGTAGCACCATCGAATTTTCACCCTAACCCCGGTTCCATCCTAGTGCTTACTTACGAGGATACGACCCGGGAAGAAGTGAATGCGAGTGCCGCATTGGCTGAACTGCAGAAAATGCCACACGTGGGGCTCACCAGTCCGATCCAACGAAATCGCCGGGTGGACAGTTTGAAAGACGCGGACGAATCATCGAGACCACGTGAGTCTGCTGATTGCATTGATCTTCGGTCGTAATTTCGATTTTTTTATTATTTATTTCCACCGATTCACTGTCACTTCACTATATTCTCTTTATTGCGCTGCTGCGGCGGCGGCTTGATCATGATGTAGTGATGTATCTACCTGGCCTACTGAGCTAGGCTTAATTGAGACACTTCCACCAACATATATTACATGCAATTCTGCCTTGAGAATTCACATTTACTGAAATGCTGTTTATGATATGCGCTACACGGAAAGTTCCATGGAGTGAGTCCAGACTGCTGCAGCCTCGGTTAACTTTGATACAGGCCAGTTTTAGCACACGTCTGCGGCGGTGAAGCATATTTATATTAGTTGGCTTTGCCACATGTAACAGGAAATGCCCCGGTCCACTTGCAGCTTCGACATTCCAGAGGAACCCATGCCGATGTCATGGCCGAAACAAACCTGTATTTATTTTGTGAGTGATTATATATCATCTGTTCTACTGCGTTCAGCTTGGAGTACAGTACATGCTAAGTAGGACAGCCTTCATAACAACGCGAACGTAGTTTCCTTTGGCTATGAAATTCTCGTTTTTTCCGGCATTTATAGTGCGAGAAAACACCTTCGCGAATATGGTACATTTCGCAGAATGTATTGTCAATGTTCATCAGTTGCATTTGAGAGACTGCTACAGTCTCTCTGTCATGGGCCCTTTGTTCTTTATCTGCCCGGTGTCTTGTCAACGTGATAATAACTCAGCTCTTAAGCATTTTGACTCTACAACGCCTTGCCTGACTCCAAGCTTGTGATTTCGTACATACCTAAACAGCTATCATCGTTGAAGGTATAAAGTCACAAGCCCAGAGCCAGCTGCATAGGCTCTATATGCGCCATGATACGGTTAGGTTATACAGAGATAGATAATTAAAAGGAAAAGAGTAAGGCAGTGAGTCTCGCATGCTTTCAACTGCAGGTAACTACCGGGGGTAGATCCATTTAGCATGGTATTACCCGTGCAGTACAGAAGTATTGCACAATTGCAAGTGCGTACCAGATGGATTCTCTCTTCTCCAGATAACTGCGTTTGCCGGTTATCTGGAACAATGAATGTTCGTACTTTTATCCTTTTTGCGCATTCACCTATTAGGACATGCCTTTGTAATCGATATGCGTACTCGTATTCCGCTCAAGTGCCATGCACTTCAAAGTACATATTGCCATCCCTCGTCCTTAATCCTGCTCCATTCGGTTATTGATACGTGGATCTGTTCGTTGTAGTGACAGTATTTCATTTTGTCATTTCGAGTCTATTAGGCTGGGTTTTGCTTCCACATATACAACAGGAGATCTTCTATTGCTCGTCGGACAGGGTGCAATTCTTCGTAATGATATTTTTTCTGACTTGCAGTCACGTTGCATCTGGGAATGATGTGGGATTCAGGTAAACCCGTTACCCAACGAGACAGTAGTGGTACAGTGTTAAAACGTGCAGATCTTAAACGCGAAGTCGCGGACCAGAGTCTCATCATTGTTTAACATATTTCATCTCAATTCTGTGTAAGATGGAGGCCGAAATATATGGGCAAAATAAGTTTCGCGACCCAAAATATTTTCGTTTCACCCAGAGATAACAACTGGTCCCATAAACTCATGTGTTGAAACGTTTTCCCAAATCTACGATGTGGTTTTCGATCGTGCGACGTTGCACACTCTCCGAGGCAGAGCATTGTTTGTCCACCTCAGCTAATTCATTACCAACTCGCTAGTATCTATACTGGAGGTCGAAACGACGATAAATGTATGTATAAAAGCACAAGCCTGATCCAGTGAAAGTGCCGCACACTGCACGTGGGCGATATTACTGTCAGGTTACCCAGGCCTAGACAGATATGTGAAATAGAGTATACAATGGTAGTGAGACTCCAACGTGTTTCAGCATGCAGCTCACTACTCGTGGCCAATCAATTTAACACAGTGTTAGCCGCACAGCACAGAAGTACTGTACGATTGCACATCCGTGCAATTGTAGTAGGCTTTCAGTGATTTATCTCACGCCATCTGCTTGAATCGTCTCGATCTCAACAATTGCAACACGTTTATGTAATGATGATCCCACGAACATCCACCAAATGGCGTTTGTTTTGCCTATCGCTGAACGTTTCTAGCGCTAGAACCGGTTCCCTTTGGCTTGTTCGGTGGCCAACATTGTTTAGCGTTGTCGCATTCGTACAATGTTTTCCCCTCTCTTGGGAAGATATTAGTACCGAAAGCAAAACCAAGTTTGCTCGCGATTCTTGTCACGTGATTAATTTTATCAAGATTCACCTTATACTCCCCACAGCGCCACAATTATCCGAGGAACAAAAGACGCAAATCATGGCAAGTGATGGCTTTTTGCACTTCTTTGATCGGGCCTCGCGTATTCTAGAACGAGCTATCTGTGAACCGGAAGATGAGATATTTTTCGACTACTCCGTGCCCGAACGGGATAAGGAAGCGTACGTGATTCTCTTGCTGGTATTGCGACTTTCAAATGTGGTTTTTTTCCGCTTACGAAAATCAAACATTCCTCATGCCCATCCATGTTTAACATGTATGCTTGCTATTTGGTGGATGGAAGATCCCTAACCCGTAATCGTTTTGGGTAAAAACTCCGAAGCTCCAGGCGTCTCTTCAAGCTCGTTTCTTTTTTTAACACGTTTGCTTTCATCGGTTTGGCAAATGGGAATTGTTTGAATGAGAATTCTTGCCCACAGAATACTACTCAGCGTTTTAAACTCCGCATATGCGGCAACAGATTGGATCATGTGTAATGCTGAGTTTGAACTTTCCAGCCCGTACATGTTTGTGTAGGTATGTGATTGAACCGGTTCGTCGTGTTAGCGTTACCGAACAGTGAAATACAAGTTGAAACCGTGTTTACAATTTCTGCACTGCTTCAAAATATGCGGATCCTGATTTTACTGCCCCTACGTAGAGGTTTTTTCTTCCAAGCCTATGGGTTTGACTCAGTCACGTGAGTATGGGTATGATATGAAAGCAAAAGCCTGATCGAGGCAAAGTGCCGCACAGTCAGAGACTGCACGTGGGCTAAGATACAGTCAGGTTGTCCAGGCCTAGACATATATGAGGAAAAAAAGAACAGGAAATGGTAGTGAGCCTGCAGCGTGTTTCAGCATTCAGCTCACTACCTCTGGTCAATCAATTTAGCACGTTGTTAGCCACACAGCACGAAGTACTGTCCCTACCTAATACGTGCAAACGGAACGAAAACTGTTTTGGGGTGTGTGAAGCGAATACATGCACAATGGGTAATATTATTTGTGGGCATTTGTAAACTAGTTGTGGAAGTCTTAGAGATTACCATTGGCCGGGAGAAGCCTTAGCTCTGCATGGATCGGTTCGAAAACAGAACGGAGACATTAGGCTGAAGAAAACCTAATGTTACTTTTATTTGCTGAATGAAGAGCACAAAACTAACTCTGAACATCCGTATACCAGTACCACTGTGCACGTTATGGGAGAAATTATTGATCATGTATAAAATTGTATATCCTTATCATACAGTTTGGATGCGCAATATGAGCATACGCTCGAGAGGTACACGTAAGTTCGACTTTGCCGTAAACAGGCTTACTGCAAAATTCTTTTCTAGCCACGGAACTGTCTCGGTTTTAGAAGCATGGGTAACCTAATAGTGTTCTAGTTAACGTGTTGTCTATGACTGTGCAATTTAGCTGATTGTAGGCGTTCACACTGAACGCCCTAGAAAACCAATATTCTTTATGGTTTAAAACTCTGTTTCACATTGTCTATGCTTTTAACTGCAGCATTTCACTTCCTGCTTTCCCGACGCCGTGCAAATCTTGTGCATCTGAGCGATTTCAGTTCGGAATTCTCGAAGGATTCAGCCCGATAATGTTGCGCTGCCCGATACACTACGCGTTATATATGACAATATTTGGTTGCTTGCATTCTCATCAAACACGAAGACTGTAGTCATGTGCTTTGTTTTGACACGTTTGCTATCTTCTGTACGTCTCATCCATTTCACTCTGCTTTTGTATTTCCTCTCTCGTTTAACCCTGTGCTCTGCGCGCTTAATTTAACCTTTACACCTGAGGGTATTATTTAGAAGTTTTGGGAAGTAAACATAATTCACGTTGCATTTTCATATCTTGTTTAAGTAAAGTTTGCCTGTTAAATATGATGACGTGTCCTTCTCATGTGCTTCTGTAAGTCCTACTTCCTTGGATTATACTCCGCTTAGGGTGGGCCTTTTCTTCACCAAACACAGCAAATTAGTCTAAAGTATTGGAGTATCTATTCGATCAGGCTCCATAGCCCTCCTATTTTTCGATTTTATTTGCTAATAACTAGTGTTCATTGCTCTCCCCTCCACTGTCAGCTCCCGCGAATTGGTTACCGTGTGCCACGAGTTCTTCGATGACCGTTGGTCCAAGCGCCGAACCGTCACCAGCTTGGAATGGTCCACCTTGTTCCCGGAACTTCTGCTGGCAGCCTATCACGTGAACGAGGAAGCGGCTCACGAACCGGAAGGCGTTTGCCTTATTTGGAACATGAAATACCCCAAGAAAACCAGCCCCGAGTACATCTTCCACTGCCAGTCTCCTCTCACCTCGGCCACACTGTCCAAATTTCACCCGAATATTGTGATCGGCGGCACGTACTCCGGTCAAATTGTGCTTTGGGATAGTCGGTGAGGGGGCATCCTGTTGTTGTTGTTGTTTCTGAATGCTCGAGTTCACCTTCACCTCTGATCTTCTGTGGGTGACGGTTAAGCACTCTAGATAACGCTTACTCAACGGTTAAACCGTTGAGTAGTGAGCTGCATGCTGAAACACGCTGGAGTCTCACTACCATTTCTATTTCTATTTCCCCCTCATATCTATCTAGACATGGGCAACCTGACAGTATCTTAGCCCACTGCAGTCTCTGACTGTGCGGCACTTTGCCTGGATCAGGCTTGTGCTTTCATACCATCATACCAACGGTTAAACAATATTTTATTCTGTCGTGGGTCATAAGGCAATTTTCGTTTCATTTTGAACGAAACGTGTCCGTACGCTATCACGATGCGTATGACAAGTGTAACATGACAGTCTTTCAGCAATCTGGGATTTTTTCCTGATAGGTTTGTCACGTATTCGACCCAATTGTATGTCGGCAATCATTTTCTGTAAGTGTTTTTTCAAGGTTTCATAGTCCGTGTTTATTGTTCTCTACCATCAGCTTACAATCAGCTAGTCTTTTTCACATAAATAATGCACGCCATTAAAGGGTTTTCGGTAACGCGAAGTTGTGGTTTGTTTGCCTGTGCAGTGCGGTGCAACTGAAGGGCTGTTCGGAGATTGTGATGCACACACGTCTCAAGCCAGTGTATTTTTCAGGCGTGATTTCTATCCCATAACTCCGTTTTATCATCCATGCGAAATTCTTTAGGTTTGCCACTATGAGATGAGTCCGTGATCAGAGGTGGACATTGTTGATTCAGAAGCAGACCGTTAATTCGTGTGCAAAGTGTTACTCTTTTGCAATAAGCCCTCGAAGTTTGTTCTGGGACAGGCTAGATGCCACCATTGGCAGTTCCGTTAATTACTACTTTCGCCACCCCCTGTGGAAAAATTCGCTCGTGATAAAATGTACTTACTTTACTTTACTTTTGTGCGACTATCTCCTCATGGAGGATGAGTTGGCTTCAGTGAAGAGTCTTGGGAATTTGGGTACAAAGCTGCGTTCCCAGCACCACTCGCCGTTTGTAGGAGTCAGCTTCTCTAGCCTTTGCACAACCAAGTGCGACCTGCAAGGCAGCAGGGAGTTGCCAGAAAGAGGTGGTGTGCACCAACTAACTGTCTACGAGACTCTGCTCCAAATTTTTCTTCAGGGTTTTCTCCCGAAGCCTTTCCCGCGATCGGGTATCCCGCAAGGAAGCGGAGGTTTAAAATCAGGTTTTTCTTCCCTTAGATGAAATGCCCTCCCGGGCTAATGAGCTTCATCTGCCCGAAGCAAACTGGTTTTCATGCGCCAGTCACTCGCCATCGCCCCTTCTCTTGTTGGTAGAAGCAGTTCCTCCGGGCTCGGGGAGCCAGAGCAAGTCAGAAGCTGGACTTGGTTGTCAGAGGCTCTTTGAGACTCGTGCCATATGGGAGCATTTTATATACATTGGGAGCTTATCCCCACTGCCACCCAGGCTATGACAACCTTTGATAAAATGTACGCCATCCTATGAGAGCGAGCGGAATCGTTGCAAAAACTGGTCGAGGTTCTCGCTTGATCTTCTTTTGTCTTTTCACTGTTCATTTATATCTTGCCGTCATCTTAAACTAACGAAATTCCTGGTTTGGGGAAGCGAATACTAACCAGTCGGTGTAGTTGATGTTCAATTACTCAAGTTGTTTGAATTGTGGCTTCTCTAAAAACATCCACTATGTTTCCGGATATCGTGCGCGACCCTCCATTTTCGACCTCCAACGTAAAAACGTACAAGGATTCGAGTTTCGGTTCGTGATGGTGCTCTACTGCGAACCATTAACAATGTGTTTATTTTTAATCAATTTGAAATACATCAACATGGTTATTAATGCAATACACCCGATTCCGGCGTCTGTTTCGCGCTACAACTCCATGAAAATCACCTATATACGTAACTCTGTAGACCTTTCGATATATTCGTAATCGGCACAACGGATTTTGTGCGTTTCCATATGAATGATCCGACTATGGCCGTCGAACAGCAGATTGAGTGTTTTACAGAACCAGTCGCGAAGATCTAGTAACAATTCCCGCCAAGGGTAACGTCGAATTAAACAATTGTCTTCCTACTGGATCCAACTTTGTTCTGTTCAAACTCATCTCTTGCAAGCGAGCTTTCTTGATGCTCCGCATCCGTTTCCATTGCAGCGTGAACAAACGTACACCGGTGCAGCGTAGCCCGCTAACCTCGTGGGCGCACACGCACCCGGTGTTTGCTGTCACGTTTGTCGGCACACCGAACGCCCACCACCTCATCAGCTTGGCCTCGGATGGCTCGTTGTGTGCGTGGAGTCTGGAGATGTTGTCTCAGCCGCGCGAGAAATCCAAGGTATGCGAAGAACCGTCGACCGGGTTTTTCGAGGTGTACCCAACGTGCTTGTCATTTTTCGCCAACGACGTGAACAATTACGCGGTCGGCGCGGAGAACGGAAATGCCTATTGTGAGCAACGCCATAGCAGGTGAGTGTTGTGACCTGTTTGCATTGTGCGGCACGGATGTGCAATCATGCAATACTTCTGTGCTGTGATGCTAACCGCCACCGGTAATGAGCTGGAGTCTCATTGCCATTTATATTTTCATATCTGTCTAGGCATGTGCAACCTTTCAGTATCTTAGCCCACGTGTAGTCTTTGACTCTGCTGCACTTTGTCAGGATCAGACTTATGCTTTCATACGTACATACAGTTTGAGATTGACTATATAACACACCATGTGACATGCCTCGAACAAAGTAGAAGGATGAGACGGTGTGGTAAACATATTCACAAGTTCGGTTTTAAAATATTGTTAAATAAATCATTGCATATTCCAGTGAAAACAGCTAGGGAAATTTGTACATAGCATAAATGAGATAAGTTGAACCTCAATCCTTCCGGAACAAATCCTCCGAGAACGTTGCCTTGAAGTAAATAGGATATTTGACTTTCGGCAAGTAGATATCCTGGACGGCAATATTACATGGCCCCACCGATTAGTTGATGAAGATTGACGTTTATCTATATCGTTGTTGACTGGATGGGAAGTATCGGTGCGAATAATCATACTAATGCCGCTAAGTCGATCAAAAGAAGAGCAGTGTTGTTTCAAACCATTTTGTAAATATCTTCGCAAGAGATGGAACTAGTGGTTGAGATATTCTCATACACAAATGTTCATTTGCATGCATTCCATTACATACACACCCACGATGTTTTCGTGTGTTAGCACTCTGCGTGGAGTGTGGGGTGTGATGAAAATGATGCAAATGAGCATTTCGTTCACGATCGTGGATTTAAACCCTACCTCACATGTGTTTTTGGCAATGTGATTGAACAGATTGGTTGTTACTCAACCTTATCCAACAGTGACATACAAGCGCAACTTGAATTCTGATACATCTTAGCATTGCTGGAAAAATACAGTAGAAGATGGCAACGGATGGGACGGATACTAATTCAAGAACAGGTTAAATTGGATTATTGATCGCCTGCGCTTCGCGAACGCCAAGGGAGTGACAGACCGCTTTATTGACTTATTAACTACATGATCGGTTCAAGCTACGTTATAGGACATAGTGGCGCTTTAGATACTGTCCGTCTCCTATTCCGGAAGGTGTTTAACACTTGAATCTGGTCGAGTAAATTACCGCCAATGAACGTCGCGTTCGATTCTCTCCCCCTAGATTGATCAACACAGTTCCACACATTTTCGGGATTTACCTTTCAAGCACCTTCCGCATCAGGGTTTTTAATTTCAAGAAATGCCAGCTAAGAGTCATTTCGAGGTTTTGAAACACGTTCCAGTATGCAGTCAGCAGCGTCATTCAATGGTGTAAGCTGAAGATGCCTGCTGCAGATGGCAAAGATTGGAGGAGAGAACCCTCGCTGCTCTGAACTATGTTGTAGCAACACCTTTATAGACCAATCAGACTGGATCGCGCAGTTATGATGCGTGCTTTGGATGCAAGCACAAGCCTGATCTGGCAGGTGCCGCCCCCAGTCCTAGGACTGCTCGTTGGTCTACACTACTGTCAGATTCCCTAAGCTGAGACCGCTATTACGTGTGGAAAATGGTCTGCCCACTTAGAAAAAAAACTGCTCCATTTAATTTGATGTTAGTATTGTTTACATCTTTGGCATACTATTCTCGTTGTCACACTAGAAACCGTACAATGTGCTTACTCAAGCAACGTGGCAATCGCGAATGCGACCATCTATCACTCTAAACTACTTTGTACACTTTACCATCACACAAGCTTATGCGTATTACCACTGTCACATGTGCACTTCGAATACATGTGATTCAACAGGGTTGAATGTGGTAGTCTCATACAACACTGACTTCAAATGTTAACACGTGGTCTTTGCTCGGCCGTTGTGTTTGACAATGCTGAGCGCATATCAGTTTTCTGTGCCCTAATGAGCTTTTGTGGTTTTTCTTATATTTTGTGCTTCGCTTGCGTTCTCAACTTTACTGAGTCCGGTTAGGATCACGCGAAGAGTGGACCTTAACCTAGTGTGATGTTTTGTGTACCCCCGTGATTCAGCAAGCTGTACTGGGATCTATCCCTTGATCACCAACAGGGCCACTCATAACAGGAAGCTTGATGGATGATGCTTAGACGAATACATTATCAGCCCACTAGCTTGTGGGTATGGCTATGTAGTCAAAGGCTTTGGTTTAAAACCCTCGTTGTTCTCGCGTCTAGTCATGGGCGGCCCAGCAGTATCTCAGCCCACGTACCACTATGAAAATTACAGAATGTTAGCCCATGTGCGGTCTATGACGGCATGAGGCTTGTGATTACACACACACATACATACACAGAATCGCAATGCGGTGACCACGCAATGATCGTCGGTTACTCTAGAATGATAGATTTTACGCCATTGGTGTCTCTGCCATCCGATCCACTGCCCTTTAGTATGATCACGCCATTGGGTATGAACTTATTTTACATTCCCGAGGTCAGCGTTAAATGATGGTGAAGAAGAATATGCGTGGTAACATATCACTCTGTCCAGTGAGTGAACTCATATCACCTTCATTACATGCGTGGGTGTACAATTGTGCAGTATTTCAGTATCGTACATGTGCAACCTGACAGCATCTTAGCCCACATGCAGTCTATCACTGTGCGGCACTTTACCTCGATAAGGCATGGGATTTCATAGATTGCATGCATGGCAGCAGACACGTGCATTGGTCCCGACAACCTACGCAAGCTGCTTTCCGGTTGTCCGGGTTTAAACAGTAATCACTGCAAGCGATAATCCTAGTATGACTGCAACATGGGTCGAAATGCTGGGCTCATATTCGGCATCAAAGTCAGCGGTGCTGAAGTTTTCCAGCAATATCCATGACCTACTTAGAAGACTTTCCGAAATTTAAGCTGAGACGATTTTTTCAGTCATCTATCTATTGTATCACAGTATTGCAGACGGAGTTCAATGAAAGGTCGAGCAACTTCAAATTTTCAAACAAATCCAGATCAAGAGTTTCAGGTTTAGCTGTTTCGACACGTAACATACATACTGAACTTGCGTGTCTCTTCATAGGCAAAATAACGGGCTATCTAACACAAGAGATTCCATCTTTCTCCAGCTGCGCAGCGTGCGACATAACTGGTCGGGTTACTGTTCGCTTTGTCGACCGATCGCCAAAGATCTCCCGATATTATCGTGGTGTTGGAGGCAGTGTGTACTTCAATACGTGTGGGCGTGCGATTTAGAGTCACAGCAAGGTACTTTCGTCGATTTCTCACCTCCCCAATGTAGTTCATTGATGTCGACGACCCATTCATTGTGTTGCGCTTATGAAACTATTCAGTACTTTTTGAAGCATTCTATCCTATGCGCGCCTAGTTTGAGTGGCAACTCGTTTCTTTTCTATTAAAGCCTTGACCATTTTTGCCCGTTTGGTTCTGTTGATCATATGACGCCTTTTCCGTGACATGTATAGGCCCAACACCGCCCGATTCTTCTATTAGCCCGTTGTGTAATCTTTCTCAGTTGACCATCTCCGCTTCGATTTGTCTTTGCTCAGTCGATCCGGGGGCGCGGAGGAATCGACGAAACACGTCCCGTACAAAAGCCACTGCGCTCCCATCACTGCCATCGCCACGCACCCCAGTCCCGGGGCGGTGAGCTTCTCCTCGTTGTTTCTCACCTCCTCGCTTGACTGGACCGTGCGATTGTGGTCCACGCACGATCACAAACCGTTGCACACGTTTGAAAACTACTTCGATTACGTGTACGATGTCGGTTGGAGTCCAGTGCACCCAGCGGTGTTTGCCGCCGTCGATGGAACTGGGCGGCTGGATGTGTGGGATATCAATCAGGATGTTGAAGTAGGTGTAAAGGTTTTCCTTCACATTCATTTTTTACACATACCCCTCGGCGGCGTTGCACCCACTATTGCAAAACAGTTCGGTGTGTATTAGTGTTTTGCTTTGTCTGCGTAATCTCCCTTGGTGCTTTCGATATTGTTGTGGGTAATTCCTGATGTAATCATTTTGAATGCCATTCTTGTGGCACATTGGAAGTCAATGTTCTACAATCTGAAGTGTCCTCATCATTGGGAATCATATGTCGCACATTGTACCGAGCAGTCTAAATGTTTGACACCACCTGCTCTTACTGATAGAATTAAACTCGCAGCATGCGTCGCTCGGCATTCTCAAGCTCACAGCATTGCGCGTTCATATTCAAGGAAATAAATACGTATGGATGCATGTATGAAAGCACAAGCCTGATCCAGGCCAAGTGTCGCACAGTCAGAGACTGCACGTGGGCTAAGATACTGTCAGATTGCCCAGGCCTAGACAGATATGGGGGAGGGAATAGAAATGATAGTGAGACTCCAGCGTGTTTCAGCATGCAGCCCACTACCGTTGGCCAATCAATTTAGCACGATGTTAGCTGCACAGCACAGAAATGCTGAAATGAATACGTAGAACCTCTGATGTCATTTAGACCTCCACACTGCCTGTAATGTGGTAAATCCCCGCACAATCAGACTGTGCGTTGGCTGATATACTCTCAGGCTATCTAGGCCGAGACATATATGCGGGAAAATGAGAACATGGCAGTGAGACTGCAGATTTGTTTCGCGTGATGCTCAAACCCGCTGGCAAATCAATTTAGAACGCAGTACGTAAATACTGCCTTCTCCGTAAACCCCTCAAACAGCCAGTCTTAGGAAACCAAGAGATCTGATGCTTACGAGTCTGTGACTAGCACTTTAAAACAGCACGGATGTGCAATCATGCAGTACTTCTATGCTGTACTACTAACACGGTGCTAACTTCTATTTTCACCGTCCTCGCCAACCTGACTGTATCGTAGCCAAGCACAGCTTGACTTTGCGACACCTTGCCTGAATCAGGCCTATGATTTCATTCATACATACATGCCTTCAAACGGCTCATCTCTATAGTAATCCATGTTGCGTATTTTTTGTTTGTGTCAGACGTGATTCATTGTCTTGTTATTAGTCACTTTGCTTTCATGACCCGTTCCAGGTTCCTTGTTCCCGTCAAATAATTCGTGGTCTCGATAAGTCCAGCTCTGGCGGTGTTGCTTTGAACAAATGCGGTTGGGACACGACAGGAACACATTTGGCCACAGGTGACAACCATGGTCGCGTGACCGTGTGTTCCGTCCACGAGACGTTGTCGCAACCGAGCGCCGAGCAATGGTCCCAATTCGCTCACAATCTAACGGAACTGAAACACTTCAACATGGAATCTGACACGCGTGCTGAAATGTGATAGCGAACGCGAAACACGCTGCTTCTTTTGATTTTCGACTCTTTCACAGCTGACTTCGTGACGGTCGTTCGCGCCCAGAATCTCTTTTGGTTTTTGGCTTTCACTTTTACTTGCTCCATTTGATACCAGATTGGATTTACTCTAACTCTTAATGACTTGTATGTGTTCGTGTGGACGTGTTTTTTGCTTCTTTCTCCCCCCTGATCGCGTTATTTATATTTTCCATGTGCAATTTTAATTTAGTTCTTGCTTTTAAAACCTGGTTATTTGGTAACTTTTGCACATTTTATGAAGAGGGATTGATAATATGAATATATTCACTCTATCTTGACCGCATTAGTGTTTACATTCGTGAGTTTGATGGATGGGTTCATCGAGTGAGGCTTGAGAATGGGTCTGAATTGATTATATCTTTCTAATTAAGTATTCACTTCCCCGCACTTACACATCACAACCGGTTTTTGCCTGTTTGCTGTCATCAGGTGGAGACAGTTAGATTAGGTTCATTCAGTTTTGAAACCGCTGTTAATTAAGGTTCATTCAACGATTCACAGAGTAGTTGTGCCGTTCAGTGTAGTGTATTACAGATCTGTCACCGTGATGACTGTGATTATCTAACTATTCTATCCGACATGCTTACACGAGCTTTCAATGAATAATTAAAATGGATTGTAGCTTAGTAGACATTGCCGTCCTTACATATATAATCACCACCGTTACTACGTTGCGTTAATACGTTACTGTGGTCAGACTGCCATTATCCATTCCATTTATATCTCTCCAGGCCTAAAAATATTGACGGTATCTAAACCCACGTGCAGTCTTTGATTGTGCTGCACCGTGCTCAACTTCAGACCTAAGCTTCTCATATCCGCAAATGCGCATTTTTTGCCAATACGGATATCACCGCCATCAATAATGAACTGTGATTGAATAGACGCTGCATTATTTTTATCATTGTTCATTTTTTAAATTTCTATATAGGCATTGGCATCATGACAGCATCTCAATTAATCTGCAGTCATTCAGTTGTCTTCTTTCATTTTGCGTGATTTCGAGCTTATCATTTCAGGCATAATAATCTATTTCTGTGACTACTTATTAGTAGCAGGAGCTTCAAATGTTTCACTAAATTGCATACCTGAGCAGCACTTCGGTCATTACTTCGTTAGACAAAACTTACAGTTTTCCGCTGGTACAGGTGATTTTTAGCTAGTCACTGTTTTCAAATTATTTATGCAAAGGTATGGCTGAATACAGTAGACTTGATTAAGGGAAAAGACAAAGATATGTGAACAATTCAGTTACAAATTATTAAAACCGCTCATTAATAATTCAACTCAAGAAAAGACATTAGGATTGCTCTACTATAAACGTGTGCACAATTTTCCAATTCATGATTTTCTCATATATTTCGCAGAAAGCGCTTTGTAACGCACCCTCATTAGGACGCGGAGAAAGGTTTATAATCATTGCTGCGGTCGCAACTGAAAAAATATTTGACCAATGATAAAGTGAACTCTGAACATGAGGAAGTGAAGTAGTTGTCCGGGTTGTCAACAAGCGACCAAGCCCTCTCTACCACAACCACCAGTTGCTTGGCCGACCATCTAGATTTCACAAGACCGATTGATGGCGCAAAATATCTCTTGATCATTGATTCCCATTCATTGTGGCCGGAAATTACTGTATATTGGCCCTTTATTATTATTATTATTATTATTATTATTATTATTATTATATTTGCACAATCTGATACAGATATGGTGCCGTTCAACATAAACAATGAGATGTACGAAGCGAGAAGGGGGGGTACAAATCGTTGTCATCATCGTCATCGTTGAACGTAGGCATGATACTACCCGGTTGCCTACACCGAAATAGGGGAGATTTCGTTTAGGGGGTCCCACCCCGAGCCTTTACCCAAAAGGCAGTGGAGCGAGAGAGGTTCGCACCTATCGGTGGCCGGTGACCGACAAAGCGGTTCATACGCCCTTTTCTGGGAATTTCCAGTTCGGAGCCCGATAACCCCGTTGATAGGTTGGTGACTTCAGCTTTTGCCTGTGCACCATACAATGTCCTTGGATAGTACAAGGGGCAGTGACTTTTGGAGCGGCGAGTCACATCCGCCGCGTCGTGATGTCATCATTGGATTTTTGTGGCTTTTTATAGGGAAAACGCTTGCCAGGCGAAAACCCACCACACCCTCAGACCCACCGCCGAACCTTTCGCTGAGCCTCGGAGAACCGAGCCCACGCCGCGGGCACCACAGTGGAGGTATTTCGGCAAGCCATTCATTAGATCAATTTGAATTTGTTGTTATTTGTCATGTTAGATCTGACTGCATTCACCTCTACTGTTAATGTGTTAATTTTCATTCTGCCCCGGGTAGTCGTCAACTCAGTAGAGAGTATAACGTGTGACGCATCTTGTCACTGGAATCTCACCACCATTTCCGTTTCTATTCTCATTGTTACATCTGTCTAGCCAACCTGGACCAGCACGGATGTGCAATCGTACAGTACTTATGTGCTGTGAAGCTAGCACCGTGCTAAATTGATTGGCCAACGGTAGTGAGCTGCATGCTGAAACACGCTGGAGTCTCACTGCCACCTTTGTTTTCTATTTCTCATATCTGTCTAGGCCTGGGCAAGCTGACAGTAATATCGCCCACGTGCAGTCTGTGACTGTGTGGCACTTTGCCTGGATCAGGCTTGTGCTTCCATATATACACACCATTCGAAGTGTAGGCACCCCGTTTGTTTGTGCTTAATCTTCTGTAGATTCCGTAGCTGTTTGAATCCCACCATTCCCGGCGCTTGCCCGGGATCAGAGTTGTATGGTATGAAAGCACAAGCCTGATCCAGGCAAAGTGCCGCACAGTCATGGACTGCACGTGGGCCATGATACTGTCAGGTTGCCCAGGCCTAGACATGTTGCCAATGCACTGTCCTTTATTGACAATTTCTCAATCTCATCAACCGTTCACACTCTGTTCTCCAGACATTCATGACGATGTCCCTAAGCGATGTGGCCCACCGCGTCAATCTATCCTCCGCGGAGCAAGCGGAACGCTACCTCGTCGAAATGGTTGGTTGAAGATGATTTTCTCTGTTCTCGTGCATACTTTTACCGCGTCTTTTCACTCATGTTGCATTGTAGACACTTTGCCAGCATGCTTTTTATGCGACTATCTCCTGGATGATGAGTCGTCTTCAATGAAGATTCTTGGGAATTTGGGTACAAAGCGGCGTCCCCAGCACCACTCGGCGTTTGTTCGAGTCAGCTTCTCTAGCCTTTGTACAACCAAGTGCGACCTGCAAGGCAGCAGGGAGTTGTCAGAAAAAAGTGGTGTGCACCAACTAACCGTCTACCAGACGCTGTTCCAGATTTTTTCTCAGGGTTTTCTCCCGAACCATTTCCCGCGAGGCAGCGGAGGTTGAAAATCATGGTTTTCCTTCCCTTAGATGAAATGCCCTCCCAGGCTAACGAGCTCCATCTGCCCGAAGCAAACTGGTTTTCAGGCGCCAATCACTCGCCTTCGCCCCTTCTCCTGTTGGTAGAAGCAGTTCCGCCGGGCTCGGGGAGCCACTCGTGCAGGCAGAAGCTGGACTTGGTTGTCAGAGGCTATTTGAGACGCGTGCTATATGGGAGAGTTTTATAAACAGTGGGAGCTTATCCTCACTGCCACCCGGCTATGCACCTCTTGCATTGTGACACTTTGCCATCTGGTGCGGCCTCATACGGTCACAGGTTTCAATGTCCCCTGGGATGTGGAGTGCTGTCGTTCTTTTCGAGGCTAGAGAGAGCACACACTTACTGCGCACAATTGATCGTCTTCTATTGATTAGAATACATTTGGGACCGATCGTGCATTCGTAATGCAAATAAATTTAAGTACAATCTGTTAGAGCGGTTTTCGGGGTGATGTTTCACTTTGGCAGACCAAGGGTGATAATCTGGACAGGAAATTTCCGTCTTCGTTTCTTCTATGCCTCATGTCGCTGTGCAGCGAAGGCCGTGCTAAATTGATTTGCCACTGGTAAGCTATATGCGAGTCACGTTGGTGTCTCATTGCTATTGCTATTTTCTTTTTCCGTATTTGTCTAGGCCTGGGCAACCTGACAGTATTTTAGTCCACGTACAGTCCTTAGCTGTGCTGCACTTTGCCTGGATCAGGCTTGTGATTTCTTACACACAAACATCGTGTCGCTGGCTAGTATATATTTGGCATTCCAGCCTTTTGGGAAATTATCATTATTTTCCTTAAAAACTAATGTTATGTTTTGAAATTCTGATTCTCGATTTTGTTTGATCTATTTTTGTCGCTCTTTTGTTTTCGCCTCACTGGAGTATAGTTTCGAGCGAGCCCAATCTAACATGCCTTCAGGGCTCTTCGCCTGAAAGTTCGGCTTTATTCTTGCTACGGTTAATATTGGGCCTAGTTAGTTCATCGTGATTGATATTATAAAGGCTCTCAGTCTTCAGCATTTCGAGTAATTATTACTTGGGTTCTGCTCTTGTACAATATAACTCAACCAACGATTCATTCACGTAGCGGACCTAATTTAGTCAGATGACGCATCAGCTGTGACCATACACGCTACTGGAAACGGGAAGATACACCGGTTCTGTGTACCAATCACAACCTGCACGTGTACGGATGTGCAATCGTGCAGCCGTTCTGTGCTGCTAACATTGTGCTAAATTGACTGGTCACCGTTAGTGAGCTCAATGCTGAAAAACGCTGTAGTCTGACTACCATTTCCTGTTCTTTCTGCTTCCTCATATCTGTCTAGGCCTGGGCGACCTGGCAGTATCTTAGCCCACGTGCAGTCAATGACTGTGCGGCACTTTACCTGGATCAGGCTTGTGCTTTCATACATACATACCTCACAACCTGGGCGCCTCTTTTACTCCTTTTCAGTGCCATATCGGCCTTTAGGCAGACCTCACCTGCGGTAGAAAGGCGTTTGCAAAATAAACGTGAAAGATGTTGACATTTTCCTTACTTGTTAAGGCCGCTTACTTTGCAGGGACTGTGTAAGGCCTCATCTTCAAGCATGGAAAGGATGGATACGGCTCTTGGCTGCTGAACGTAGATCGTACCGTGTGAATGCCACCGATTGACCCGAGATCTGTTAATCTCTCCGAGAGCTATGGGAAAGATTGTTCCCGTCGAATCGCGCTGTTTGATCAACTGAAACTATATGGAGCACTGTTGTTGGCCTCCTTCGGTCGATGACGACCATGGATGCACATCACAATCGCATCAACTTTCATATTCTACAGCTTTTGGGATGACTAAACAGTTCGATTCGGGAGGAACAATCTCTCCCTCAGCGCTTGCAACGATTGTCAGAACTCGGATGTAGGGCGTCAGTTGCACGCCGGCGGCGTGATCTGCGTTCAGCAGCCAAGAGCTGTATCTGCTCCTCCCCAGCTTGCAGACGACGCTTTACACAATGCCTCCCATGTGAGCGGTCAAGAGCAAGTTCTTCCCAACTCGCGGGGTCAATGCCAAGAGCTTTCATATCTATTTTGCAAACGTCTTTGTACCGCAAGTGCGGTTTACCCAATGGTTGACTTCCTGATTGCAACCCACCATAGAGTAGATCTTTCGGAATACGACCATTTTCCATTCTGTAGACATGACCAAGCACTATATATAGATAAAAACGATACGAGACAGTGATACATGATACAAGCACTAAAGTGTATGCGTTGCTGATATTGCGGTGGCTGAGTTACAAGCATCGTGTCGCTATCAAATTTGAGCAATCCTTCGCAAACAATAAAGACCGAAAACTTCCATCCACTGAATATCTGTGGGAGCAGACTCAAGCCGTTCATGTAGCACAATGCGAAAAACCCAGCCGTCCCTACCCGATGAGTTTCAAAACTGCACACAACCGGTTCATGGAGTGTGTAGTCCCCAGACAAGTTAAAAATATAGATATGATGTACTTTACTGTTTAATAAACCTGACACGGAGATCTGTTCGGTTGGGCGACCACAACAGATGTTGCTGGCTCCTTCCGAACTGGTCGGGCAAACAAAGCTACTCAAATGTGCCAGTC